>JAJOZX010003277.1:5000-22500 GCA_023014485.1 Bathynomus jamesi
TGACCGGCAATCGGAAGATCCGGGTTCGATTCCCGGGTGGTTACCTCATTTTTTTCATTTGTTTCGTTCTCTCTCTCTCATCTTGCGCGGAATATCTCCTATACAAGCGTCGTTCTTTATATATATATATATATATATACAACTATATTATATATATATATATACATACATATATTATACATATAGGATGAACCAAATGTAGGTGGACAGTAAATGATAACGTTTATTTTGAGAATACATATTAATTTTTTGTATACTATAATACAAAATAAAATTTAAATAAATTTAGTTATAATATTTAATATAATATAAAAACACCATAGTTATAATGAACACCATAGTATTATATAATATAACACAAACCGTATTCAACCTACTGTCCACCTACTTTTGGTTCACCGTGTATATATATACGTATATATATATATATATATCACATACATATATATATATATATATACATATTACATACACACATATATATATATATACACATATATACACACACACATATATAATATATATATATATACATATTACATACACACATATAGATATATATATACACATATATACACCACACACACATATATATATATATATAATATGATGTAAATCCACAAGGAAAAAGAAAAACGATTCCAAGGCCTTTCATGTATTCAAAGCTACACCTCGTCAGGGAATGAAGATAAAAAGGCGAGATGCCCATAAATATATACAACGTACAGGAAAATCAAAACAATTAGCACATACTTAACAAGGGTTAATGAGAGGCAAAAGAAATTTAATATGAGATCGTCAATTTTATACGTTCCCGAACTGTTATTGAAATTGTTTTTAAAATGAATAAATGGCACATTCTAGAATATTTCTTTCTATTATATCTCTGTTTTAACAAGCGCTTTAGAACTATCCCACTTGATGCTATGGTTATCTATATATATGGTTAATAAAGCATTGGAAGTATTAGCTGTTCTACAAGCATATTTATGCTGTTTTACCCTAATATCTAACGTTTTACCGGTTTGGCAAATATATATACTGAGTTACATTGTGTACATCCGATCGAATACACAACCAACAACATTATCAGGGCTATTCTTTATTAGGCGTGATTTAACAGTATTATTATTAACAAAGATAAGCTATCAAAATGGTTAGTTAGTTTATTAAGGCCGTTAGTTGGCTCTATTTCTGAGTCACATATTGTAAATAGCATGGATCTTATTGACAAACTGAAGTTCCCTAATGACCCTAATTTCAAATTGGTAAGCTTCGATGTATGCTCGCTTTTCACAAAAGTCCCTGTTAATGACCTACTTGATTTTTTTAAAAGATAAGATCTCTGTTGTGTTGAACATGGAAAGAATATTCACTCTTATTGAGTTAATTAAGCTTTGTGTCAAAGATTGTAAATTTCAGCTTGAAAATAAGTTTTATGCTATGTCGTTTGGATTGGCTATGGGAAATCCCCTTTCACCTGCACTAGCTAATTTATATATGGAATTTTTTGAAAGTAGAATTTTGCCTACGATTGTTAATTTTAACCTGGTTTGGTTCAGCTATATTGATGATATTTTATGCCTTTGGCCTAATAATTTGGATGTGGACTTATTTCTTGGTAGGCTCAACAATTTAGTCCCATCTATTAAGTTTATAGTTGAAAAAGAAAATGATGGAAGCCTATCTTTTCTTGATCTAAAAATTTGGAGATGCTCTAATCAGTTCAAATATGAAGTCCACCGTAAGCCTACTAATAATAACTCTTATGTGCATTTTTATTCTGACCATCATCCTTCGATTAAATCCTCTATTTTCTCTGCTATGTTTCTTCGAGCATTGAGAGTTGTCAGTCCTGAATTTTTAGATTCCGAGTTATGCAATATCATGAATATTGGTAGTAAATTATGTTATCCTATTTCATTTTTAGATAACTCTTAAGAAAGCCAAGAATAGGTATTATAATAATGTAATTGTAAAGGAATTTCAGCGTAAAAATATCCTTAGCCCACCTTACCATGTTAATTTTCAATACCTTCCAACTGTACTTAAAGCAATTGGCATTAATGTAATCTTTAATTATAATAATACTGTTAAATCACGTCTAATAAAGAATAGCCCTGATAATGTTGTTGGTTGTGTGTATTCGATCGGATGTACACAATGTAACTCAGTATATATAGGCCAAACCGGTAAAACGTTAGATATTAGGGTAAAACAGCATAAATATGCTTGTAGAACATCTAATACTTCCAATGCTTTATTTAACCATATGTATAGATGTAACCATAGCATCAAGTGGGATAGTTCTAAAGCGCTTGTTAACAACAGATATATAATAGAAAGAAATATTCTAGAATGTGCATTTCATTTTAAAAACAATTTCAATAACAGTGCGAAAACGTATAAAATTGACGATATCATGTTAAAATTTCTTTTGCCTCATTAACCCTTGTTAAGTATGTGCTAATTGTTTTGTTTTTCCTGTACGTTGTATATATTTATGGGCATCTCGCCTTTTATCTTCACTCCCTGACGACTGACGAGGTGTAGCTTTGAATACACGAAAGGCCTTGGAATCGTTTTTCTTTTTCCTTGTGGGTTTGCAGCATTCATTCATTTCACGTGTTTTAGTGTGAAATTCATCCCATATATGTGTGTGTGTGTGTGTGTGTGTGTGTGTGGCATATACACAATGTTATAATGTTTCAGACCAGCAAAGACCCTAGGATCCACTCATGGCTGGTCTACCTAACTGTGTTCGTAATTGTGCATTGTGTATGTCCTCCGTGGTGGCGGAGGAGATCTACAATTTTACGTGGGTTCCGAACCACAAGAACATAAGAAATTTATGTAAGAACTGCCTGTACATTGGCAACGACCAATTTTTACAAAACTAAATAATTTTCAATTTAAAACTAATTAATTATCGATTTAAAACTAAAGATAGAATCTCTGGATCCAGAGGATCAAGTCATAATAGACTACTATCCACAAATATGTTACACTCTATATCTATTTATAACCGACATGCAAATATATCAGATCCAAAGAATCCATTCAATTTCATTACGGTATCCATCAATACTAGTACCTTGTCCAACGAAAAATAAGTCACGGTCCATATCGATTGCAGACCAAGTCAAAATTTACAATCATATACATTACAATATATATACTTAGGAGGAAAAGTGTAGGTGTGGCTGTAAAGACTGTACAGTAATGTATAAATGTGTGTGCACCCATTTTGGTTCTCCCATTTAAAGGTGTTTGTGGGGCAAGTGAAGATCATGAGTTTTTAAATACCGCACAGTACTATGGGGGGCACCGCTCGGTAGAGGAATCTCTTTAAATAGGGTGTGTAAGGACAGAGAGTATCCCCTAACCCAAGATGCTGCCTCCCTATATCCTACAACACTTTTGTTGAGCTGGGAGATCTATCACCACAAAGCCTTAATTTTACTACGTTAAACTATACCCAATCTATCAACATGCGCGTCTAATCGATTTTTAAACATGTTTATAGACGTGCTACTAATTACTTCTACCGGCAAACTATTCCAGCTATTTACTATTCTATGCGTAAAAAAGTTTTTGGCAACTGCTGTCTCGAACCTTCTACTTGTCAACTTACACCCGTTATTTCTAGTCCTATTATATTGAGATATTTCGAAAAAGCTATCTCTATCTACGTTATCGAACCCATTCATAATTTTGAAAACCTGGATTAGATCACCCCTTAGCCTCCTAGTCTCGAGTGTAATTTTAACTCCTTAAGCCTATCCTCGTACGACTTTGACCTAAGCGACGGAATCATCTTAGTTGCTCGTCTTTGAACTCTTTCGATTTTGTCTATATCTTTGCGCATATGCGGATTCCAAAATTGGACCGCGTACTCCAAATGGGGTCTAACTAATGATTTATAAAGAGGAACTATAATATCGCGCGATTTGTACTCAAAATTTCGAGCTATAAAACCTAACACTTTGTTCGCCTTATTGACCGCTGCTGTACTTTGTTTCGCTACTTTTAAATCACCAGTGACTATAACTCCTAAATCTTTTTCCTGCTCTACGCTTGTTAAATCTTTCCCTGACATACTATACGCAAAATTACCGTTACGCGAACCTATATGCAAAATTTTGCACTTATCAACGTTAAATCTCATTTGCCATGTGACTGACCAATCAACGATTTTATTCAGATCTTCCTGGATTTTACCTCTATCTTCGTCATTAATCGCCCTACCACCCAGCTTCGTGTCATCCGCAAACTTTGAAACTGTACTGACTAGGCCGACATCTAAATCGTTAATATATATAAGAAAAAGCAAGGGGCCCAATACAGAACCCTGAGGAACGCCACTCGCTACATTAGCCCAACACGACTCCGCTCCATCAACGACCACCCTCTGTTTCCTACCTCGCAACCACTCTTCTAGCCAATTTATTACTACACCCCTGATTCCATGAGCCTTAGTTTTTTCAATGAGTCTTTTGTGCGGCACGGTGTCAAACGCTTTTTGAAAATCTAAATACACTACATCAACCGCCCGATGTCTATCGTAAACGTCAACCACGCTTTGGAAAAATTCTAAAAGATTAGTTAAGCAAGATTTGTTTCGCCTAAAACCGTGCTGCGTATTTCTAACTAGTTTATGCAATTCTAAGTGTTCGACTATACGATCCCTAATTATTGATTCCAGTAGCTTACCTACAACAGACGTTAAACTGATTGGCCTATAATTTCCCGCCGCACCTTTATCGCCTTTCTTAAAGATAGGTGTTACGTTTGCTAACTTGAAATTATCTGGTACGCACCCCTCAGAAATAGACGCATTAAAAATCTTTGTTAGCGGCACAACAATGCTATCTTTTAATTCTTTTAGTTGTATGGGATATATGGAATCCGGCCCCGGTGATTTACGCGTTTTCATTTTATCAATATAGCGCATTACCTCCCCTTCACTAACCACATATTATCCAAAATATTACCATTATCAAAAGGTATTATGTCTATGACCGTAGGGATATTCGTTACATCTTCTATAGTAAAAACTGACGTAAAAAATTCGTTTAGCAAGGTAGCCATTTCCTTGTTTTCAGAAACTAGATCTCCGTTTACATTTTTCAAAGGCCCCAAGAACTTTTTACTGGATTTCTATTATTGACGTATTGAAAGAATCGCTTGGGGTTTTCTTTACCGTCACGAGCTATGGAGATTTCAAATTCGCGCTTGGACTTTTTTATTACACTTTTCGCTTCACGCCTTAGAGATATGTAGTTGTTTCGTAACCACAAATTGTCTTTATCGCACTTATGTAGCCTATAAGCCCTATCTCTACTCTTTATAATGTCTCCTACTCTAGAAGTAAACCACAAGGGCTTGTTGTTTACTTTCGCACGCTTAATTTTGTACGGTACACATTCCTCATTTATAGTCCTAAATACTGTTTCGAACGATTCCCACATTAGTTTTGCGTTGGAGTTCCCCATTACGTTTTCCCAATTGACGTGTGACAATTTATTTCGAAATTTACTAAAGTCTGCGTGCTGGAAGTTAGGAATTTTAGTCGAGTTAGTGGTTTCGAGTGACTTACTGAGAGGACAAACTCTACCATATTGTGATCGCTATTGCTTAACGGTTCTATTACTTGAAGATCAGTAATTAGCCTATCATCCGTAGTTATTACTAAATCTAAAATACTGTCCAACCTCGTAGGTTCCCCAACCTTTTGAATAAGAAAGCTATCCTCGAGAAAATTAACTAAACGATTACCTTCCGCGTCTCCCTGCATTGTATCGTAATTCACGTTGGCGCAATTAAAGTCACCCATAACTAAAGCCTGCTCACTACCGATTATTCTCTTTAGTTCACGATATAACGCTTCGTCCGTATCAGCTGTTTGATTAGGGGGCCTATATATAACCGCAACAAGAAGTTTGAAATCGTTCAATTTAAGTTCTGCTATAGTCGAATCTATCGGTTCTGGAATTGTGTGCTTTACTTCTATAACGTTCGCAATATTATCTTTGATATACAACATAACACCGCCTCCTCGCCTACCTATTCTGTTTTTAACAAAAAGTCTATAACCTTTAATTTGATACTCCCCTACAAAGTCACGAGTTTCAGTGCTAAGCCACGATTCATTTATCGCAATTATATCATAGTCTTTACAAGCAATTAAAGAAAAAAATTCGTTTCTTTTATTTCGTAGGCTACGAGCATTTAAGGATAGAACCTTCAAATTGTTTGTAATTGCGACACCTTCGCGAGCGCAGGGAAATTTGTGGAATTTACGCTGGGACCGTTCGAGTTACGGCAGCCTGAAAAGAAGAGACAGTATTATGAAATAGTCTTCCTAAACGCGCAGCTCCAACGTCATTAAGATGAAGTCCATCTCCGAGGAACAAGTCCCTCCTGCCGTAGAAACTGTTCCAAAAATTCGCAAAATGCACTCCTTCCTGTTGGCAAAGAGACTTTAGGTTATTGTTAATATAGGTCGCCTTGCTGTAGAAATCGTTACGTGGATAATTCGAGGAAGTATACCTGTTAAAACAATCTTAGTTTTTTCCTTTAATCGCTCTAGTAAGTCCCTGTACCTAGCCAGCAGTTCTTCCGATCTAGAATTTAAAACGTTATTAGTACCGACATGAATAACATACGTTGTGTCCTCGGAGGTACCGTCTGTAAATTGGTCAACACTATTAGTTATATCCTCCACCCTTGCACCAGGGTAGCAGTAACGGCGCCTACGACGAGGGTTTCTCCCACAGAATTCCTCGAGCTGCCCTCGAACAATGGAATCGCCAACGAGTCGTATTTCCGGTTCATCAGCATCATCGAAACCTAAAACAGAAAACTTATTGTTTGTTATTACTGGTAGACATGTCTTAGGTTTTCTCAATGGGGCTCCATTACGCACTCGAACGAAGGGTTGGGAACTAGGAGAAGAGAGAGGGCTATTAATACTATTTATATTATTAGTAGAAACTGAGGCAGGAGGGGTCGTAACTGGAGTTTCAAGGGATTCTAATTTTGCCGTCAGGAGCATCACCCTCTCTTCAAGCCTTACTCTGGCCTCCTTCTCACGTTCTAACTCGTTCCTCAGCACTTCCAAGTTTGAGCACCACCTGCAAACTAACTGTTCATTATTATTAGCAGAAACATGTTCTTGTAACACAAATTTATACTAAAAGAATATAGAATTAAGCTACCGACAAAAGATCTGTGAAAGAAGAGTATTTATAATACTTCTGTCCGCGATTCGATCCGACTTTTTTCATACGGTGTGTGACCACACTCTACCTGACCTCTCGAAGGAAGGAAAAATGAAACTTATGTCTCCACGTTTTCTGATAGATTTGAAAAACAAACAAGGGAAGTCACGTGCAGTAGCCTTGGTTTCATCAAATAATATAGTACTGAATAACGTCAATAAATGAAATATATTCGTTAATGAATGATTAATAGCACGAAGTAATTTAGTTATGAATGCACCGAACACTATTTTTTTTTAAAACACTTGAACGAAAACCACTTATTCAATTGATAACACTGGACACTCGCTAAAACACGTCTGTTCACAAGAAAAGACTGATCACATACATATATATATATATATATATATATATATATATATATATATATAGGGTGGCATGGAACAAGGAACTCTTCTGGGAAAATTAAATCCACTATAGTCCGAATAAGTAATGGTAAATGACAAATACCATAGTTTTTCTTTTTCATGATGCTAGCCCGACGTGGGCAACGGGTCACTCGCAAAGAGGTCCCATAAATATAGCTTCCCTCACCAGCTATCTGCAAAGCAGACAGGATCCAGCTTTGGGACATGGATCTAGGAAAGCAGCCTAGCCCTGCTACATTTAGAACCTCAATATAAGCAAAAGACTCGCTGCCTTCACGTCAGATTGAATACATAAAAGAAAAAGGGGTAACTATTATATTTTTAGCCAAAAACCAAAACTTAAACCGGTATTTGTCATTTACCATTACTTATTCGGACTATAGTGGATTTAATTTTCCCAAAAGAGTTCCTTGTTCCATGCACTGTCTGTGTGTATCATACACACACACACACACACACATATATATATATAGTTAGAATTAAAATTTTGTTTTAACCCAACAGTATTTGAATACTAAACTATTATTTATTAACACTAAATTAAGCTTATGAATTACTTACCGAATCATAAATTAAATCCCGAAAAATAATATTGATTCCCGCTGATAGAAATTTTATGCTATCAGAGGGTTAAACTTGTTTATAGTTTAACACCCTCTTTAGTTGGTAGTAATTGTCTTATTCTATGAAAACAAAATAAACCATTACCTTAGTAGTTTTAATTGTAAACACTTTACCTTGATAACACTAGGCAACAAAGATTTTGTTACAGAAGACCAAATAGGTGCTCCTAGCTAATTTCGGTATGCTGATTTCAAATCTATAATTAGATTTTTTCTATCACGTCTAGATTTTGTGTAAAATGCAAATCACTTTTAGTAAAATTTTCTACCACGTCCAGATTTTGGTTTTAATCGGCTTAATGCCAGTAATATGAAACTTGCTTTTCAAGGTTAAAGCAATTTTTTTTGCCAACTATATACAAATTCGAACAATTTTTATAAATAAAATTTATCCCGAGTTGGCAACACTGAGTCAAGAGCATAGTAACGGGCAACGGCCCAACGGTCAGTCGCTACGTGACAGTCAAGCAGAATGGTTGTTAAGCTCTCTGCTGATGAGCAAGTGACAGGTTGTGGTGACTTGTGTGTTTTTATAGCATTTGTTTTGTACTACGGTGTGTATTTCTTTTTATTTTGCACATCGTAATAATTACTTTCTACGTTTTTTCAGATATTGTATGGTAATTCAAATGGCATCAAATAGACGTGCTTGTGTAAATCACCCAGACAACTTCTGCTTTGTCCGTGGACAATATACACCTAAGCCACAACGTAGAAACATAACAACAAAGATTAAACTTGCCTACAAGTGTTATTTTGACTAAGTTAGGAGACCAACAGAGGGACTGGGCACCACATATTTGCTGTGCACAGTGCAATGCAATGTTAATAGCTTGGATGAATGGTAAAAGAAAAGCTATGCCGTTCTCAGTCCCCATGGTTTGGCGTGAGCCGAAAAATCACTTCAATGATTGTTATTTTGTTTGACAAAGATTGCTGGTTTCACAAAGGAAAACAAATCAAAGATCACGTACCCAAACTGCGAATCAGCAATGAAACCAGTACCACATGATGAAACAAATCCACCACCAGTTCCACCAGCAACGATAACAGACAGCAGTTCATCTGAAGATTCTGCTAGTGATATAGAAACAGGGAAAGATGGCATATACAGTATGTTCCAGATGCAAATATTTCCCCACCTTTGTTAAATCAAGCGGAGTTAAATGACTTAGTGCGCGATTTGGAATTACCAAAAGAAAAGGCAGAGTTGCTTGGTTCAAGACTTCAAGAATTTAATCTTCTCCAACCAAACACCAAAGTTTCCCATTTCCGCCATCGCCATTTGCAGTTTTCATCATTTTCTTACAGGAAGAAAACGTTTGTTTCTGCCACGATATCAGTGGTCTGATACAAGGGATTGGCTGTCGCTATGATCCAAAAGAATGGAGACTATTCATTGACTAGTAAAGCTAGCCTTAAAGCTGTATTACTGCACAACGGCAATGAAAAACCTTCAATACCTGTAGCACATGCCACTGACCTTAATGAGACTTATGAATCGATGAAACTGCTGCTAAGACTCATCAATATAAGGACCACACATGGAATATTTGTGGCGACCTTAAAGTTGTATCATTACTTCTTGGGTTACAGTTGGGCTACACAAAGCATATGTGCTTTTTGTGTCTATGGAACAGCAGAGATGACAAGAACCACTACAAAAAACATGATTGGCCATCTAGAACTGAACATGTTGTTGGTAAATACAATGTGAAACACCCAGCACTTATTGACCCTCAGAAAGTACATCTTCACCACTTCACATTAAACTTGGCCTTATGAAAAATTTCGTGAAGGGTATGGATCATCAAGGTAGTGGTTTCCAATATTTAAAGGATAAATTCAAAGGAATATTGACAGATGCTAAGCTAGAAGCTGGAGTTTTCACTGGACCACAGATCCGCAGTGTCATCCACGACTCATCGTTTCCATCTAACCTAAATGAGAATGAACTAGGAACATGGACATCTTTCGTTGAAGTTGTCAAAAATTTTCTTGGAAACCACAAAGCTGAAAACCACCGTAAACTCGTAGAAAACATGCTTAAATCTTATGAAATAATGGGATGCAGAATGTCTTTGAAAATTCATTTTTTACATTCTCATCTTTACTTCTTCCCGGCCAACCTTGGGGCTGTAAGTGATGAGCATGGTGAGCGCTTCCACCAACAGATCTCAGTTATGGAAAACAGATACCAAGGTAATTTCAACCCAAATATGATGGGAGATTATTGTTGGTTCCTGCAGAAGGAGAGCTCGTCATCCTACAAGCGACAAAGAAAGAGGACACACCAAAGTTTCACTTAAGAACAGGAATTTGCCTTTCAGTAGTAACAACAAAATACTAACGCGCTTTGGGTGGATGGTTGGGCGCAGGGGTGGTAACTCCGCCAGCGGAATTCCGCTGTCTGTCTTAAGCCAGAATAAAGGAGGAAAGACATCCCTGTTCACTAATTATTTAAGTATGCTTAACATAAAACGTGGCACGGAAAAGTAGCTTAGACGGCTTTCGTAATAGAAGCGGGTGAGAAAAAAAATGAAAAATAGGGGTTTTCGGTTACACAAAATCTGGACGTGAGAGAAATTTTGATATCAGATCTGAAATCAGCATCACCGCTTTAGTAGGAATCAGTAGTTCACGTGTCTAACAAAAAAAAAGTTGAAATTTGTTGCCTAGTGTAATACTTGAATATAAAGAAGATTGATTGCCTGTTTTCTGAAAGGGAAATGTTATACCAAACAGCCTTATAACAGCCTAATTTGAAATAGATGATTGAATTTAAACAAATGCAATTTAATACACTTTACTATGATACACCGATCAAACCTGAAGAAAAAACCAGCAACACAGTTAGCTGAACAAATTTGAATCAGAATTCTTCTATAACCTCACTATTCAGTGCTTTGAAACCAATTAAACCAGCAGATTTAACGAGTCAGCCGAAACGGTTTATGGTTGTAGTGGTTTGAAAATACGGAATATATATCCGTACAGAAGTCGAACCAACCTTTGTTAAATTAATGGATATGATTCACTATAATGAGAAATAAGAAAATAAATCTAATAACCTCCCGACGGAGAAACTGCAATTTAAAATCTAAAATTGCAGTAAGTCTTAAATTTTGATATGACACCCACCACCAAATAATTTTTTTTTGTATTTTTTAAACTTTTTTCAACCCATAACCATTTTAAATCTAATGTTAATCCTAATCGTCTTCCCTATTTAGTAGGTCCTTGAGCCTGTTTGCAATGAATTGCAGCTTTCCTAGTGGGTCTTAAATTAGGTTTTTCTTTTTGAACATCTTTCGAATTTGGAAGGTCTTGACGAGCACCATTATGAGTAATCGAGATTTCTAATGGATACAGGTGACAAATAGGATAATTTAAAACTTCGTTATCTGATCTCTTGAGTTGAACACTTCTGACTTTGTTATCATCGCCTACAAACAAATGCAGGATGCGTCCCATCCGCCAAAAGGGTCTGGTTTTAGTAGTTGATTTAATCAAGACCACATCGCCAACTTTGATGCGATTAACCCAGTCTGATTCGTATAAATCTCGACTATGTTCTCGAAGACTCAACAGGTACTCCTCATACCACCACTGTCTAAATTGAGAATACTTTTTGTTCAATAATTCAAACGATTTGTTGAGTTCGTTATGATTAGGGGGATTTTGTGACCATAAAGGGTCATCATCAGTTTCAAACTTGAATACCAAAGATTCCTTTTGGTGTTTAAGGAATGAATTAGGCGTTAAGCTTGATAATTCAGTCTCTGACGAGACGTATGTTAGCGGACGAGAGTTCACAGCGTTTTGAATGCTAGTTAGCAAGGTCAGTAGATCGAAATGATCTAGAACAGAACGCCCAATGGTTTTGAAAAGGCAGCTTTTCACTACTCGAATGAGACGCTCCCAAGCAGATCCCATCCAGGCTGAATAAACTGGAAGCCGGATGTGTTTGATACCACTGGCTCGCATGTGCTCTTGAAATTCATTAGAATTTAAAGAGTCTTCTAATGCCTTACCACCTTGAATGAAACTTTTAGCATTGTCGCTGTAAACTCTGTCGCAAACACCATATAGATTAGTGAATCTCTGGAATGAGCAAGAAAGATTTGGTACTCATATCAGGAAGCAGATCTAAATGTATGGCTCTTATGTGAAGACAAGTATAGAGCAAAATAAATCGTTTGACAGTTTTTCCTGAGTCAGGGTCTTTGACCCAAATGTGACCTGTGAAGTCAACCCCAACATGTTTATAGGGAGTGAACAAACGCATCTGATGCTTAGGGAAATTGGTGAATTTGGGATACTTGTAAGAAAATTGATTGTATTTTCTGCAAGTAATGCAACTTGAAATGATACGCTTGATAGTTTGTCTTGCACTAGTGATCCAAAACCCCTGCAAGCGCAGCATTGTTAAGGTGGATTGAATACCTAAATGCTTGCATCTAGAGTGACAATCTCGAACTATTAATTCAGTGAAGTGATGATGTTTACCAAGTAATATGGGATTTATGATGTCATAATCATACACGTTTGTTCTTGAAAGTCTGCCCTTGGTTCGAATCAATCTGACTTCGTCTAGAAAGAGATCCAGACGGTTAACCAGATTGGGAACTTGCTGATTGGGATTTTCTTGAACCGTTTCAAGAAATTGATTTTCTTTGTCAAAGGATTCAAGTTGCATGATGTATAGCCAATACAACCTACTACCCCTATCCAGGTCTACATTGGGTTTCCTTCTGCATTTGAAAACAAACTTTAGTACATAAGACGTGATTCTATAGACTTTGTGAATGTCTGAAAACCGTTTGATGTCAAGAATGGGTTCAGTTTTACCAGCATTTAAAGTGACAGATGTAATTGTAGCTGATTGTGTCTTTAATTTGTTTGGGTTAGATAGGCACTGAAGATCATATTTAGGCCAAAAGGATGAATCTAGAACTAACCATTCAGGTCCATGCATCCAGAGTTCTAGATTGTTCTCAAATTCTTTAAATGATATTCCCCGAGTAATGAGATCTGCGGGGTTTTCTTTAGTTGAGACATAATTAAATGATATTGAAATATTGAATTTAGTTTGAATTTCTTGATGCATATGTCTAATATCCTGAATTCGATTTCGAACAAACATGTTTTTTATTTTGACATTGAGGTCTGACGAAATGACCCAAGACAGCACAATTTGAGCATCAACAAAAATCTTGATATTGGAGAACTGAGCTTTAATGGATGAGAGAAATTGAGGAAGACATTTGAACGCTAGATAAACAAAGTAATTCCAAAGTAGGTAAAGTACGTGCTTGAATAGGAGCCACTTTAGCCTTGGAAAAAACTAAGTTTGATCCTGAAGGGCCAACTGCATAGACTGCAAATCCGTAACAACTGGCACTAGCGTCACAAAAAATGACTAATGAAGCAGAGTCACTAGAATCGAAAGCTGAACGTTTGAAAGAAAGATTTGAAAGTTCTTTAAGATCTTTGTAAATCTTAGTCCAAACCTTCAATTCATCTTGACCGACTTTCTCATCCCAAGACAACTTAAGCTTCCACAATTTTCTCACGAGAAGCCTACCCCGAATGGTAACTGGGAGGTAAAGGGATAATGGATCAAAAATTTTAGAAATTTGGGAAAGGATTGGCGCTTGGTACAAGCTTCAGGGTCTAGATCATATTCTGACAGCAAGATTAAGTCCCGACTTACATCAAAGTGATAACCCAGCACCTTTTCCAAGCATTCATGTTGAACAACATTTTGATCTTGAACCATTATGTTTTTGAGACAGTCTAGATGTGTTCCATGATCTAAGGTTGAAACCTCCCTCAGACATTCTCTGATTTAAAGTGGAGTATAATTCCAGAAGTAATTCTGGATCTGAATTCGTGAAAATTAAATTATCCACATAAAAATGTTTCTTGAGAACTTCAGAGCATAAATCATCTAGATACTGATTGGCGTGATATTTAATGACATAGTTGAGTATGAAAGGTGAACTGGCCAGACCAAATACTATGGTAGTATACCGATAAGTTAATAATTGACCGTCCTCTTCCCAGAAAAAACAAAACCTATTTTTATCAACATCAAGCTTGAGCTTGATTTGAAGAAATGCCTGCTTTATATCTGAAAGGATTACGTATTGATTGGTTCTGAATGAGCATAATAAGGTAAACAGTGAATTCATGAGGTCTACACCAGGATATGCAGCTTCATTAAGAGAAGGAGCTTCACCTGTTTTCAAACTACAATTGAAAACTGGCCTTATTTTAGTTGTAACTTGATCTCCTACCCTAATGACCGGCCTATGAGGTATCCAGATGTAGTTCTGATATTGGTCTGGAGTCACATCAAACCTTTCAATTATCCCATCATCTAGTTGCTGTTTAAATACATCAGCATATTTAGAGTGCAAGTTTTTCTTATTGAGAAATCCAATTACCCTTTTTAGAGTTGCCAATGCTATTTTATGATTAGATGGAATACGGTTAATTAGCTCTTCATGCCACGGTAACTCCACATAATATTGGCCACCAGACAGATGTATAGAGTCATTAAATTGTTTAACCTTGATCTCATCCAAACTACCATTTGAACTCTCATCTATACCTATAGACTCCAATTTATATAAATTTTCCAAACCTAAGTCTAGATCGGAGTCGGATTTACAGTGACACAAAGGATTGAAATAACTTGGGGTCGGATTCACGACACAGTTCACGATAGAATGCAGACCCGGTTCATCATCGTTGAAGACCGCAAGCGAACTCTTCCCATCTCCAGACTCGTGAATCTGTAAATCATTTGAGTCCTGATTTAAACAGGGTATTTGAATATTTGAAGCTAAGCTTCGATTCGGTGTTTCACTTGAGGGGTTAGTAAGTTTAAAAAGGGAACAATGCCAAGGGTTTTTACACCCCGAAAGCCCTGATTTAAGTTTAAAAAGGGAACAATGCCAAGGGTTTTTACACCCCGAAAGCCCTGAATTAGTAGGTTTTAAAACTCGAACAGCAGATTGCTCCGCTGCCGTGAAACTCGAATCAAAACTTGAATTGAAACTTGATCCATCAGTCTCAGTCAGAGGAAGGGAATTTTGTTGATCAATTTCAGATCTTTCTAGTCATAATTTCTTAACAGGAGTTCTTGAAGAAAACTGACGAGTTTCCTTGACAGATCTACGACTGTGTGCTGGAATGTTGAATTGGACTCTTAAAAGTATCCAACTCTCCAATAGGTATAAGTCCTTGAGAAACTGATATGGCAGTACCATTCTTGAGTTTTACGAAGGAGAATGGCATAAAATCTTGAAGCACATCAATTCCAATTAATCCTTCAATGTTTGAGACGAAATCATTCTGAAGGTTATAGAAGGACTTGTCCCCGAACGTAATTCCTTCTTCTTGAAGTTGAGAAATCACGTTTTTTAATTCTGGAACGGTATAATCTAAATCCATCTTTTCATCTACGATGAAGTTCTTGAGAGTTGCTTTAGATGGATTCAGCCTTACACCCAACTCCACTTCTTGAATTTCTCTAACTTGAGATCCAATAAAGGTTCTTATTAGACATTCGAATTTAGGTTTTTGCTTTAATTGACAGTCCCAACCATCTAGAACTGAGGGTCTGATATATGATCTTTGTGAAGCTAAATCTAGCAAACACCTAACTGATTTGACATTATTTTGATTTACAAATTCTAGAGTCACGGTAGGTAACAAGACGCCGCGACTTCGAAATATATGATTCTCCGAAGACAATGCATGCACCGATACACTGTTTACCTGAGTCTCGACACCATTAGTTATTTTATTTGAACCCAACTTGGGACATAATGCTGAAATATGAGAGTTCAAACCGCAGGTTGCGCAAGAAAATGAGAGCTTGTTAGCTTTACCAGGACAATTATTTCCCAAATGTCTGATGCTCGAACAATGAGAGCATAAATCGATTTCTTGACATCTTTTAAGTCTTTTTTGAAGCGTGTCATATTTAGAACAGCGAATTAAAGAGTGGTCGCCATCACAAAATTTACACTTTTTAAAATTAGGACCGGCCTTTTTAGGTTGAGGCATATTTGAGGCTGCAGTCTGAAAAGTTTGAAGAGTGGCTTTAGGTTCTTCACTTTTAATGTTTTTTACCACATTATTGGGTTTATAGAACGTTTTGAGATTTTGATTAGACTTGGCTTTACTAGACTTTAATCTGGACAAAGTTTTAATAATCTCACCATAATTCTTAAAAATTTGATTTGGAGAAGGGTAATTGGATTCGCATTTGCGAACAATTTCCTTCTTGAATGAAATAGGTAATTTACTCATTAAGATGTGACCCAACAACAAACTACCAGACGAGGTTTCATCCATTAAATCCACCTCATAATTTTTGAGATCAAGAACCATAGCTCGAATTTCACTAAGCCAGTTATTTAATTTATCATATTGAAAGTCATCAATTTCATTAGCCGTAACTAATTTCTTGAGTGACTCATCAATTATATAAGGGATGTCTAGAAAGAGATCTTTTAAAATGTCTAGAGCTATCTCATAATTGTCATCAACATTTGACAAATGTTTAATTGATTGATAAGCTATGTCCCTCAAGTCCACCCTTTCAAGTATGATAATTTGGCAGAATTTGTCAGATCAGTACGAACACTATCAAATTCTCGAACTGACTAAGAAAGTCTTTAAACTCGTGCTTGTCAGTAGAACCACTGAAATTTCTGCACTGAAGGTTAGGTGGTGCAGCATTACGCTTCAAATAGCACTTAACCCATTCATGAAGTCACTTTGAAATTTCTCGGCGTTTGAAAAGCTAGCTATTTTCTAGGTTATTTGTTGCATTTCCCAGAACTATTAATTTTTTCCCTTTGCATCCTTTATTGAGCTAATACATTTTTTACTTTTAAAAATGCATTTTCGAATTTCTAAATCCCTTTCCTCCGATTCTTTTAAATCATCTAAATATTCTTGATCTCTAAACTACACTGAATTTTATCATTAAGTCCGAAAGTTACATTGATGTTACAAAGTTGTTCTAGTCTACTCTCTAGATCTTCAACGAGAATTTCCTTCTCGTTTAAAAGCTCGTCCAAACTCGAAAGGGAGTCTAGAAACCATAGCTCTATGACCTCCACGCCTTTTAATAAATTCTTTAAGTTCAGACATGTTTGTTAAATTTCTTGAACTTGGAACTAAAAAATACTTAATCGAATTT